>JAKEPQ010000508.1:0-15655 GCA_024500445.1 Entomyzon cyanotis | reverse complement strand
TCTGGAGTCAGCAATGGTAATGTGTGGAAGGGGGTTTTGTGTAGGGGTTTTTGTTGCCCTGTCTTTCCTCTGGATGAGGCCCTCAGGTCCTTGTTTAGAAGGGCTCCCAGATGGTGCACATTGTGCCTGGGGAGCTTTTCCGTCTGGAGGGGCCGTGGGTGCAGCTGGGCTTGAGCAGCACCAGGCTGTGTGTGGCTGTCAGCCCTGCTGCTTTGCTGAGCTCATCAGCAGACAGGAGAAGGCTCAGTTACTCCTTCATTCCTTATGTTATGCATTGTTGACTGTTTTCCTCCTTGTTGTGATCATGTGCTGCTTTGTCCTTTCCTTTGTTTTGTCCCATTTGGACTGAGATGAAATGAATCTGTTCCAGGGCTCCTGAGTGGGTTTTCCAAGGGGGCTCTGGAATGAACTTGTTAAGAGTTGCTGGTACTCTGAAAGTGCTTGGCTACTCAAAATGCTCAGTCTGTCTAAAGCATGGAAGTGTGGTTGTGCCTCTGCTTTTTTGGTCTGTTTGTCACAAAATATTCCTGAGTGCTTCTGGAATCTCATGACTTTCACAGAGCCCAGCTCCATTTTCCATAGCAGGGCAAATATGATCTCTGACTTTTCCCGTGGAGCATAGATAATAGGCATAACTATGCCTATAGGATAGAGATCAAAAATCATGATTACTCCTCTAGAAACCATACATCCAGTGTCAGAGGTATTGTTCAAGGGTTTGTCTATAATCTCCTATAATTTCACTGTATTTGTAGAAGTAGCTGGCAGTGTTACTGAAGAAAAATAAACATAAAATGTAGTAGAAGTTCCAGTCACTCACATCTGTTTTTACTAAATCTATTTCTTCTGGTACACAATTGTGCTTCTCCTTAGTTTCTTAAATACCCCTTCTAATAACAAAACTATTTAATACATGAGTCTCTAACCCTTGTATTTGAAAGAACCCAATACTTCTTACCAAGAGAGGAAATAAATTTGGTGTGTGTTGTAATTGTAGAGTTATAAGTGTTTTGGTCTTGAAGGCCAAGTTTTGCAAGATGTTTTGTTTAGAGGCACCTTTCTTACCAGTTTTACTGCTACATTAACTTTTCAAGTATCTTTCTGTATCTGGTCATAAGGTTGCAGTTTTTATATTGTGTCCTAGAAGACTCTCACCCAAACTGACTTGTTATAGTTGCTGCTTTTAAGGATGGCTGCTACTGTGCTCTTAATGGACTGAGGTTATAATAATTTTCTTATTTTTTGGCCACTAAGAGTTTTACATAATTACAGAGGGATTTAGTGTCACTCTACATGCTACTCTAAAAATGTTCTTCAAATAGTATGTTAAAGGGTTGAACATTGTTTTGAAAATGTTGCTGGTCTTGACAGATAGCCTAAATTTTCCCTGTAACCCTGTCTGTAGAGGAGTTAATGAGCACAGAATAAGTCTGTGTACTTAGTGTATTAAATACTTATCTTCCTCATAGGGTAACAAGTCCTTGTGTATGCAGTCATGCCATGTAGGCCTCTTTTTAAAAGGGAAAAGGAATACTGAAGCTTCACAAGCATTTATACACCTACAAGTAGACAGCTTTTTCTGTTAAGGACAATGCTTGATTTCTTACTCCTCTTTTTTTTTTTGTTACTCTTTTCTTTTGGCAGTACCTCTCTCAGTGAATTCACTTCAGTGTGAACCAGTGGCCAAGCAGCCTTTCCTAAGGCTGAAGTGGAAATGTCCTTTTGGTAACAACTCTGGCTTCAAAATTAAAATATCTAATATAAATACTTCAAGGGAAGAACGGGCTCCATCCTGCAGCATGGTAGAAGGCTTTGAGCAAACCTTCCAAACAGCACCTTTAAATTTTTTTAGGACCTATAATGTTACTGTCGTAACTCTTTCAAATGGTCCTGAAAGCTCTCCAGTGGATGAATTGTGTCTCACCAGCATTACTGGTAAGCATTGAGATCTGAGAATTAAAGATATTTGTAGGACAAAAATATTAACTTCATGATTGCAGAATACAAGACTTGGTATGCACTACATTATCAGCCTGCAGATTGCGAATAAAACACTACATTAATTCATAGTCTAATGTGATGCACAATAAATATGCATTATGTGAACAGTGTCAGTATCACAACCTTTTCTTGTTTGGAAAACTTTTATCAGTCCTTAATGTACTAAAAAATGTTTTTGTTGATAGACCCACCTCCTCCAAGCGAAATTCCTTCAGTCAAGGTCATCAGTCACAGCTCGTTGTCTGTTGAATTCTCTGATTTTGATGCACTGAATGGTCCATTAGAAGCCTACGCAGTAATGATTACAACAGAAGAACAAGGTGAGGCATTTATGATAATATCTTGTAGCTGAAACAATTTAATAGACAGCATTATGTTTTACACTCTAAACAGGTGTTAAATGGATAGAGAAAAAGCAGACTCAGCGTTTTCAGTCACCTTTCAGAAATCATGAGGCAAATACCTTGCTTGAAGTCAGATCACTCCTTGTTTTCAGAAGCCCCCTGTTTTCACTCAGTCTTTTTCTGCCTGACTTATCTTTGTGCATAAGTCTTGTATGTTTTGCCCCTGTGCTGTTGCCATCTTGATTTGCCAGTGATTCCCTTCCCCAAGATTGCGTAGTATCCTTTCTTTCCCCTCACAGAATCATTTTCAGAGCAGCTAATAGAAGCAGCTTTGGAATGTGGAATGTTTTTCTCCCTCCCTTCTTCAGCTAGAGGATGCCTGCAGTAAGGTCTTAAAAGGAAAAGAGCTTTCTTCCTGGTTTTACTCAAAGCACTTTAACTAAAAGAGATGGGATGCAGGTCGAAGGCTTAAATACCACTGACAGCATTAATGGGAATTTAAATGCCACAGAGAACTAAAGGGTAGCCTATCAGACTGGTCTGTTTAAAGCATCAAAACTGAGAAATGTCTCTGCTAGGTGAATGTCTAGTGATAAATCATTAAATTAAGGAATTTCGTTTTGCAGCATAGGTTCCATTTGAAAAACATTGTGTTTCTCCCAGTGCACTTGAGGAATAAAGCACCTGATGGAGACAGTTTCTGCTAAGTGGGAGTTGACATTCATGCTTATCCTTTGCTACAACCCTGGAAATTCATTTTGCAGAATTTTGACTGTAGATCTTCCTTCTGTGGTTTTCCGTGAAATACACATCCAAGAAATGTGTGTGTGTGCATATATATATATATGTGTATATATATGTCACATCACATCAGTGCAGAAAATTCCTATTTTTCACATGCCTACTAAGCAGCCCCTGAGTTGCTGGTTTGAATGTCAGTCTCTTGCATGCAGCTCTGCTTGCACCTGGTTAGTCACAAGGAGATTTGGTGCATTCTTCTGTGTGATTTTGATTGGAAGGTATTCAAGAAGGAGGACTTGCAGGATGTGACCAAGAGAAATAAAGGAGGAAGTTTGCCCACATTTGTAATGTGGAGTGAGTGCTTTGATGGAAGCAGAAAACAACCTCACAGCCAAGCATCACTTCAGTTTTATCATGTTGAAATAGCACAAATATTCTTGAGATGTGTTGCTCTGTTCTAAAGTAGACATGGTTGCCTTTAGGATAGACAGAGGGGACTTAATTATGTTGTGTAAGAAATGGTGTCTAAGGCTGTTTGAAATGTCCTAGGGTGATATCCAAGGCACCCACAAGGAGCTGCAGGTATAAGCTGGGATGTACATCCTGTTGGAATGGAAACTAGGGGAAAGACAGGACATATCTCAGGTAGTATTGAACACCCATGTCTAGGCAGCTGAGTTAATTGCAGCCTCAACTGCTTTTAATGAGACCAAGTTAGTGCTTTAGAAGAGTTGTCTTGCAGTCTGTTGCTGCAGAGTTACAGCTGAGGAGAGCTTTGCAGCTGGTGGTAGATCACCCCTGGTCTGCACAGCTCTCGAAAACTTATTAGTGCTTTTCCACCTTTTAGAGTCTCCTGCAAGGCTTCTCCTTTTTAAAGGTGAATTCAGTATTATACCTGCTATTAGAAGGAACTTCTGGCTTTATAAAGGCAGTCAGTAGAGAGTCATGTATAAAAAAAATCTGTCAAATGAGTGAGATTCTTTGTTCTTCCTCAACACTGGGAAGATTTGTCAGTTTGCTTGCTCTTGAGTTGTTGGACAACTGGTAGGTTGAGTTTGTTTATTACCTCTTAGGTCACATGTGCCTTAACTGTATAATTGCCTCAAGTTTCTAGGGTTGATCTGCTATAACAACAGACACTGTAAATGGTGCAGTTCTGCAAATGATGTCCTCTTGGTCACTGCTCACTGTGGTAGCCTTTTTTTACTGTTCTGAAGGGAAAACTGTTCTGATCACTCTTTTGTCCAGTGCTTGTGTATGTCAAGGAAAGACAGAAATTATCTCTTTCATCTCCTATGGTTTAGGTTTAAGACTTCTTGTAAGACAGAACAAGGAACAAAGTCAGGGCAAGTTTAGTGTCACTCTGAATGAGGCCTGATGCTGTTTGGGTAGCACAGTATTACCAAACTGATTGACTTTTTCTGCACCATTTGTATTTTGCTCTGTACATATAATAGTTGATAGAACATGTATGGATATAGCTGACTTGGCTAGTGAAGCCTGTCCACGAGGAATACAGGTACCACCACAACTGTACCTTTGGAGTTAAAGAAGCTCCACTATAAATGGTAGAAGGAAAACCAAAAGCAAATTAAACCAAATAACACTGGGGAATAGGGAGGTAATGCAATAGATTGCACTGCAGTAGAAGAGGTTTCTGAGATTATCTGTTGCACTCAGCCTTTCATTTCAGGCAGTGCTTATAGAGTAATGACAACTGTGGTTAATGTGACCATCTCAGCCACTGTACCAATTGATACAAAACCAGGGGATGAATTATATCACCTATATCCTTGTTTTTTCCTGAAGGTTCTAAGTCTTTGAAGTCTAAATTGAACAACACATACAAAGATTTCAAGAAGAAGAAGACAACTGCATATGTTACATATGTCATAAAAGCAGAGCAGTCAGAATCACCTTCTACCCATTCTCGGGATGGTAAAAACATCATTAATGTAGGCAAGGGAAACACAATGTATGGCTATGAAAATGGACCACTGATCCGTCTTCATTCATACAGGTATGTATTTCAAACCACTCTTCTGTTAAGTTTTCTGTTGTAGAAATCTTAAAGATCATCTAATGGAAAGATTACAGATCTTGCTAAACACTGTTAAAACCCTGTATTATACCTGGTTTTATTTTTTTCTTATTTCTTTTCAACAGGGCATGTGTTGCAGGTTTCACTAATATAACCTTTATGGCCAACATGATTGAGGGGGAAGATAGCTATGTATCATTTTCACCCTGTTCTGAACCGGTTTTACTACCCCAGGATCCAGGTATAGTTAATGTCAAATATTGGACTGGAGGCTTGGCACATACACAGCGTGTGGAGATTCCTTAATTATGGCAAGTTTCATAACATCAAAACACCCATTGGTTTCTCTGTATGAACTGTTTCTTTCTAGCTTTGCAGTGGCACTGCTCTGTAAATTCATCTCTTGCTAGTTCTGTGGGCGATCCCTTTTTCCCATGTGTGATTCTACTGCAGGAAAAGCTGTGCTACTCATGGTATGCTGAAAGGGATTGGATGACACAGTGAGACTTCAGTATAGCAACAAATGGCAAATAGTAACTGATGTTTTCACAGTTCTGTTAAACTAGAAACAGGTCTATTGGTCCTTTGATCCCAATTTTATATTAATTTAACATTCTCTGGTTATTATTTTTAATGAGGCTTTAATACTGGTACTGCCAAAGCACACAGTAAAGACAAGACATTTAGTAGAGTGGAGCATGCTCTGTCACTTGCAAGGTTCTGCTATAGCATGTTGATTGAGTTAGATCATTACTGAAGAGGTAAATGAGTAATACTTAACTCTCTTTTATCAGGTGTTATTGCTGGAGTGGTTATTGGATGCCTTTTGGCTATCTTTGCTGTGGTCACTATAGGGGGGTTCATATTCTGGAGAAGGAGAAGGTAATGTGTGTTTATTGTTGTATTGGTTGTGTTGAGGTGCACAAACTGAAATATATAATATTTCAATTTTTATATATAAAAATACTGAAATCTGGCAGTATTTCACTGTTGGATTTTTCTCCTGAAAAGGGCTCTGTCTCCCTCATGATACATTGCTATCAAGATGTTTTAAAATATGTTGTATTAAAAATGTTGTTTGTATGTTACAGATTAGAACTGAAGTATCAAACCGGTTGTTAAATAACTTTGTTTAACCACATAGTTACACACTAATGAGTTCAAAAGAGCTAAACAAAACAAATCTTGATTCATAGAACAAAGCTATAGAATCAGAGAATGGCTTGGTTTGGAAGGAACCTTAAAGATCATCCAGTTCCAACCCCACTGCTGTGGACAGGGACACCTTTCACTAGACCAGGTTGCTCAGAGCTCCATCCAGCCTGGCCTTGAACACTTCCAGGGATGGGACAGCCACAGCTTCTCTGGGCAACCTGTGCCTGTGTCTCACCATTCATGAATTGTGATGAAGTCATTCAGTCAGAAGTGAGCAAACATCTCAAATTATTGTGCTAAAAGTAATTGTGTGTAATTGTACCTTAGATGGTTTGATTTTAAATTATCCATTAGTCATTCTATTTAATTGCTTGATGGCCTGTCACATCAAACTTCTATTCTGGAATTTCCAGAAGCTGATGAGTTTGATCTGGTCTCTCAGTTTCCAGTCTTGTCCAAATAATCTGGGACTTAAGAGTGCACAAAGGCTTTTTCCTGTTTCTGATCATGTAGCAGGATCCTTTCTCTAGAGTTAGCTGTAGGGCCCTTAGTCCAGTTTTCATAGTTTCTTTGATTAACTGCTGTCATTTTCACAATTGTATCCAATAGCTGTGTACAACAATGGGAAGAGCTTCCTTTAAAGCTAGCAACATTTCTTTTCATTCAGCTACCACTGACACATCACTGTTGAACACTTCCTGTAGGGATTCTGGCATTAGTAGCAGTTCTCCTGAGATATTAGCTAGTGGTGCAGATCCCTCAGGTGCACATCTTCCACCAAAATATGTGCTTTGTGTTCAGGCTTTATACTCTGGTTCCAACAGAAAGCAGTCCCACTGCACAACATCTCCAAAAGAAGGATGAAGTTGGTTTTTTTTTTTTTTATTCCAGGTGTAAAAGTTTGCCTCAGGAGTTTGGGGTTTTTTTCACAGAATGAGATGCTTTAAAAGAAATTGTTCTCAACAGGCAGAGGTAATAGCTGTCATAAGAAATCTCAAATATATTCCATTGAATTCTACTGTGAAGCTATTGTGTTGTTTTCTTTCACATTATAGGAAAGATAAAAGAAATACTGAAGTGTCCTTTTCTCCAATTAAGTAAGTCCATATAGTTTCTCATGTTTTCTGAGCTCAAGTGATATTTGCAAAAATTACTAGGAACTCAGATACTTATTTTCTGTGCAGTTTTATAGAGAATTTTCAAGTATTAATTCCTCATGAACCTTAAAGACTCCAGCATGCAGACTAAAAATAATGTTGATTGTGACTTCTAGAGCCACCTCAGGGATTTGAGTGTTCATTTAATGAATCACTCTTGGACACACAAATGTTCCATGTGGTTTTGAAAAACAGGATGTTTGAACATTGAGGGAACAATCCAAATTGTTGATAAAAGTGCACATAGGCAAAGTAGGCTCTGTGACCTGAATTTTTTTTCTTTTAATGACTACTTTGTGCTGAGCCATTAATTCAGATAACGTTGTGATTGTAAAAGCTGGCCATGGAGGGGGTAATCACAATGTATTGCAAGTCACAGGCACTGCAAGTGAATCATGTTATTGGTTCTGGTGCCAGTTTTTGTGCTGATGGAAAGCCAGAGCATCCCATTAAATCCCACCTCTGTAGACTCTGATAGTTGGCATAAAATACACCAGGGAAATGGGTCCACCCCGTGGGAGTAACCAGCTGACTGATACTTTGTTTGATGTTCCTCTCCTGAAGGAAGCACTGTTCTCTCCTTGATTTAACAGAGCAGTTAAATGCTATGCTTGATATCCTATCCCCTGTAAATGCATTGTTTTGTGGCTGCAACTAACAGTCATGCTTTCAGTCTTAGATTCACATAATGAAAAATACAACTGCATGTGTCTAATCAGCCTTTTTTTCTTCCCCTCACCCCCTCCTGAAGAATCAAGAAGTAAGTAAAGCATACTTTCTAACACATTAACTGAATTAATTCATGGCTTATTTACCTAATACTAGTTGCTGACACATGGCTTTTCTCATTTTAGATCAAAAATTATTAAAGTGGAGAACTTTGAGTCGTACTTTAAGAAGCAGCAAGCTGACTCCAACTGTGGTTTTGCTGAAGAGTATGAGGTATGTGCCCTCAGTGGAGAGAGAGCTTCATGACAAATATTTTTGGAAAGACAAATCATCTTTCCTATGGAGCATGCACAAGGCTTTCTGAGGGAAAGAGAAGGGTTCTTTTTTATAGAGATGATTAAGCTGTGTGTGTATCCTTCCCTTCCCTTATGCAGCTCCAAATGTAGTTGAAGTGCATGATAAATATTTCCTGTCCTGAATTATTATCTCTGCCTTTGGGCTTGTAGCATGGCCTGCTTGTCAGAGCTCTCACCAGAGACAGATGTCCCAAATCTTTGCCCTAGTCATATGTAGAGTTAGCCTGGGGGATGCTATATAATTTCTCTTTACTTCAATTTTCTCATCTTGGGTTGTTTTGGGGTTTTTTTATACATATCAAGACAGATCTGTTGCTAATCTCAGTGCGTGGGTGTGATTTGCAAACCACACCTGTGAATAGCTCGGTTGGAGAAACAGCAATTATGATTTGCTTACTGATCATAAGACTTTTTCTATGAAATGTGCTAAAGCTGAATTGTTGTGAGGTACAAAGGACAGGAAGGAAGTGTCAGGGAGGATTCTTTGTTGTCATGTCTGCTGTTAAAGAATCTCATTCTTTTGCTCATCTCTTTTAAGCTATTAATTGACTTTCTTCTTCAAATTGTGTCTCTTCATACTTCACAAGCTGATGCTCCACCTTGCCTTTCTCTCAGATTTTGCTTCCTTCTGTTGCTTCATTATGTGTTTGCTCCTCTCTCCCTGTAGTGTCTGCAGAGTTAATGCAGTAGTTCCCTGCCTTGGGGACAGAAGGAGCTGCCATTGATATCAGTGTCTGTTTCCACAAAACTCTTTCCAGGCTTTGAAAGCCCACTTGTGTGTTTTAAACACGCTGCTATTGCTACATTCTGTATTAATCCCTTCTCTCTTAGATTTGCCACTGGCACCCTCCCACTCTGTAGTAAGATGATTTTTATTGTCATTTATCCCAGTTCAACATGCCTACTTTTACAGCATAAGACACAAGTGTTTGGACTGTTTTTCTGTTTGTCATGTTTCTGTAAGATTGCTAAACCAGGACCAGGTAGTCATGAATCCTCCTTTTATTGTAGGAACTCAAGTCTGCTGGTGTTTATCAGCCCAAATTTGCTGCTGAACTTCCTGAGAACAGGGGAAAAAATAGATACAACAATGTCTTACCATGTGAGTTACACTCTTTGGGTTTTCGTCTTCTACTGGTTGAGTTTTTCTGTGAAAAACCTTGGGTTTGGCTAATCTGGCTTTAATAGTACCCACAGGTTTCAAATGTAATTTTCTAAATGAGTGAATTTGGGCTGCTGCTTTTCCAAAGTCACTGTATAAGAAAACCTGAAAGAGCCTTCCCTCAAGGATATTTCTTCAGAAAGCTTCTTTAAAGAACTTTTCCTTAACTAAATAACTTTAATTTTCTATTTGTGAGAAATGTGCAGTCCAGGTTGAAAACACAAGAGGATAACAGTTGACCATAGCCAAATAGAAGTGCAGAGCTATGAGAAATACTAAGGCCCTGCTGGCCAGCTTTACAGATGAAGTAAGAGTTTAAGCCCTTTCAAGCTGCCTCTGGGCATCCCACAGGCAATGTAGCAGTGTCAGAAGGAATTGAAAGGTGAACTGTGACAGGTACTTAAGGATGCTTTGGAGGAAAAAGATCATCTGCCATGGCAGCAAGCAACAAATCACTTTTTTTTATCCAGTAGTTAAAACTGTATTAAGTTTTGTGTTGGATTAAAATATAAATAGGCAAAATCAAACCATGTTTAAAACCAAAATAATCTGTGTTGAGTATTTTGGGTGTTTATCCTGGCCACTCATTTTTCTGAAGGCTACTGCTATTTATAATTCCTAAAGTTATATTCTTATTCTTAAAATGGACATTGTTCTAGAACACCTTTTATTTAGAAACCAAGCATTAGATAAACAATATTCTGCTGAAGGGTTCCAGTTCTAAAATTCATGATTGTCTTTTCCTTTTTTCTTTCTGCAGATGATATTTCTCGTGTTAAACTTTCAAATCAAAGCTCTGGAACTGGCGATTATATTAATGCAAACTATATGCCTGTAAGTTGCTTTATTAGCTGAAATGAAATATGATGTGTATTTTTCTCATGTAGGCATAAGAGCTCTTAATGATGTTTAAAATCAGCTTTTATTTCTCACTAATGTGTGTGTATATGTATATTTATTTTGTTTTTTTCTTCTTAGGGTTATAATTCAAAGAAGGTATTTATTGCTGCACAGGGTCCATTACCCAATACTATAGAAGACTTCTGGCAAATGGTTTGGGAAAAGAATATCTACTCTATTGTTATGTTGACAAAATGTGTGGAACAAGCCCGGGTATGTTGTTATCAAAACTGAAGTGTCTCTTGAAGGCAGCTGCATCTCTTATTTTGTTCTTACCTTAGTGGTTTGGAGACTGACCACTTTCTTTTAACAATCATCCCATTGGTGGAAGACTGTTTTCCAAATTAAAGAAGTACAATTTTTTTTTTTTTGCTTTTTGCCTATTTTTTATCTGCTGACTATCAAAACAGATTGTCTCAGGAGGGTTGTGGAATCAGTGTCATTGAGGGTGGGTTCTTCTCTCTAAAGAATGATTTTGGTAGAGCTTCACTTGCCCTAGAAGAGCTCTTTAAAAGGGTGATGTGATTTCCATCCCTGCTTCAGGAGGTGTGTTATTTAAAAGAGTGCATTGCTTCATTGCTGTGTGTGATGCGTCTCTTTTGTAACTCTCTTCTTAGACAAAATGTGAGCAGTACTGGCCAGACAAACAACCCAAGAGCTATGGTGACATTGTTGTGACAATAGTCTCAGAACTTGTCCTTCCAGAATGGACAATAAGGGACTTCACTGTAGAAAAGGTAAGGACTGCCTTGATTGTTAGTTGTTAGTCTGTTAATAACCTTGTGCTTATGCAGATACCTGTAATATCTGCTGCACTGAATAATTAGCCCTATCAGCAAATACAGTGCAGCAGATATGAGCTTGGAGTAAAGTAAAAGTACAAGGAAATTATTTCAAAGTATTCTCTACCACAGCAGAAGGAAGAAGGAAACTGGAATATTATTGGTCAAATCACTGCACAGTTTGTAACAGGCGTCTTTGATGAGGCTGAGCTTGGCCCAGTACATGTGTCAGGAAACCCAACTGTTGCTCCTCTGAAGCCAGTTTTTATAGGGTGGGGGTTTTTTTTTGGTTTTTTTTTAATGTCTGTTCCTGCAGTCCAACACCCCTGAGAGCCACACAGTGCGCCAGTTCCATTTCACCTCCTGGCCAGATCACGGAGTGCCAGAGACAACAGACCTTCTCATCAACTTCAGACACCTTGTTCATGAGTACAACAGCCAAAATCCAATGGACTCTCCTACTCTGGTGCACTGCAGGTAGGAAAAAGGTGTTTCTGTTAGACACATTTCCATCTTGTGGTTTTTAGTCAATTCAGAATAGTCAATTCTATTTCAATGGGATTAAAACCAAAGTACGTCTTTTTGCCAAAGGATGTGGGCTATTTACCCTGCCAAATTAAAGCCTTTGCCCTGTGCTTCAGAAACTAGCAATGCCATGTAGGTAGCAAAGGAAGTGATACAAAATGTCATTAGAACAGAGCTTCCTCCCCTACCCTGGAAAAATTGTCCTTTCAAGTACTTGTAGATAGAATCTTGTGCAGCGTAAGGCTGAGAAGCCCCTCTTGCTGGTGGTAAGAGACACCCCTCTGTGCTGCCAAGCCTTTTATTACCCGTGCCACTGAAATAGTGGGAAGCATCATCCTGGCTTTTCATCAGGCCAGCAGTGAGCAGGTGGCTGAGAGGAAGCACCAACAGCCTGTCTGTGTCATTGCAGCGCTGGTGTGGGGAGGACAGGGACATTCATTGCCATCGACCGCCTGATCCAGCAGATGGAAATGGAGAACACTGTGGATGTATATGGAGTGGTGTACGATCTCCGCATGCACCGACCTCTCATGGTGCAGACTGAGGTGAGGCTCTCTTCCTCCCATCCAGCATAACTTTTCTTAAATGTGCATAATCATCCGGATGTGCCTCTGAATTACAGGAAGATAAGATATTAAGGAGTTAAAATTGCTCTTAATTTAAATCCCCTCCTTCCTGCCTCATCTCTTCCCACAAAAGTAGTTGCAGCCAGGGACCATAGTACATCCAAGCAATCTCTTTACAGAATATTTTGTAGGACTGGCATTTGCAACTGGAGAGAATCAAATCCTGAAGCAGATTTTTTGCAGCTTGTTTTACCCATGTGGGTTTTATCTTTTAGCTGTGAGCCAGAATTATCTGGAGCCAAGTGGTCTTGGTGTGCATCTTTTCTTTTGTGTTCTGCAGAAATACAGGTGTTCATGCTGAAGTTATCACTTTGATCCAAAAAGGTGTGGGGGCTAACTCAAGGTGATATGAAAAAGGGTGTAAAATCTCCATAATGAAAGTCTGTCAGGATAGCATTAGGCATGACAGGTCCTAGTCCTAGACAGCAAAATTTGATCCTGGTTTTTTATGGGGGGGGGTTGATCAGATGACATCATGAGGTCCTTTCCAGTTCTATTTTCTATAACTATACATACAAGTTCTAAAACATGCTCTGTGATAACAGTGCAGTGCCCAAACCTCTATTCAGAAGCAGAATTACTTTGCAATTCAGGTATTTTTTAGAAATGCATTACCTTATCTTTTTCTCCTAACAGGACCAGTATGTCTTCCTAAACCAGTGTGTCATGGATATCATTAGATCCCAGAGAGAGAGGAAAACTGACCTTATCTACCAAAATGTGACAGCAATGGCAATCTATGAAAACTTCAAACCTGGGCCAGCCTTTGGGAAGACCAATGGCTACCATGCATAGTACAGAAGGAACCCAGTGCCTCCAGGAGGTGTTACCTGCCTATAGGAAAGAGGTGTTGGACTCGTGTTTTCTGGGATTGTGTGCAGTGTCTCATGTCTGCCTTCTCCAGTTCTGTCTGCATTCAAAGACATCATCTACAGGAGGAAAAACACAATGCTGGCAGGAGCTGCAGATTGATGTTAAAAAACCCCAAACAACAAAACCCAAGCAAAACTATTTAAGTTGAAATATTTAAGGTGAAATAGCATTTGCAGTATGAACAGTGAACTAGAATTTAAATATTAAAATAATAACACAAGCTTTTTTTTTTTACAATTTTATATGATTTCATTTGCAGACACCAGGCTTGTGGGCTGTTTTAATATATTTAATTATAAGTTTCAGGAACATATTTTATCTACTGTATCTGGTTACTTAGTTAATAGATATGTGCCTCTGTGATCTATTTTTTTTTTTTCTGTGCTCCTTTTTATTAAAAAAGGAGTGCAAATGGCTCCTTCAAATGGACATTTATACTTGGAAATCGTGCCTTTTCTAGTTGCTATTCTAGGAAAAAAAACAGCAGAGATTCTATTTTTGTACTGAAACTCTTAATGAGAACACAGATTTTTAAATAAGGCTTATGTTAAACTTAACTGTAGTTGCACTGTAGGCAGGACTCTCCAGAAGTTTGGAGGTGAGCTTTGTTTTTGCATTTCACCACAAATATCCCCTGCCTTAATGTTTCAGTGCCTCTGCCAGAGGAAAAGGAGTGTGGTTTGTCACTCCGAGCTTTAACTGTAGTTAAAAACAGAGCAAGTGAATCTGTGAATGTGTGTGCAGGGGGGGTGTGTTGGGGTATGGATGAAGGACAGAATAGCTCCTCCCTGTTCCTGGCTGATATTTCTGTTTTTATACAATTTATAATGATTTATTTAAAGGTGCAATATATGATTTACTGAATAATGCTCACTCTAATAGAGTTTTTCTCAGGTTGGTGTCTTTTTATCATTGTTGTTTTTCCTCAAACATATAAATCTGTGAAAATGTTGAAACTAAGGTTCCAAGTATTCAAGCACTCCCAAATGGATGAACTGGCTTTTACTGTTTCTACCAAAACACATTGCACAAAATTCTGCTGTAAAGACAAATTTCTTGGTTGTTTTAGCCATTCAAAACTGAGATGCATCTTACCTGCCTGCATCTCACTGATCCAGTGTAATTGTTTTGTAATTATTTGCAATATACTGCTGCTTTTGTTTTGACTGGTCCTTTCAGAAACAGAAAGAACAAGCAGAAATCCCCCATTTGCTGGTTTTACAAGTCAAGGATCAGATTGGATTTATTTTGCTGGTACATAACTGTTAGACTTAGGAAGGCATTACCAATGAAGGACTTAGGTAGTTTGGGGTGGAGGGAGGTGTGTTTTTTGGTCTTTGGATCATTGCAATGGTTGCATTGCAGATGAATATGAAGTTTGTGAATAATGCTATAGAATAGCTATAAAGCAGGGGAAAAATCTTATGAAGGTTTAATAACCAGAGTCTCTGGAATTCTGCTGCTTTTTTGTTGTTATTGTTTTGGGGGTTTTTCTTTGTTTTAGTAGAGTTTTCAGAAAAAGCTACAGATGCCAGGAGTATATGTGGCTTTACAGTGGAAGCTGGCAACCTCACAAGATCCAATGTCAGCTGAAGGAGAACATAGGAATTCCTGGTGCACAACTGTAACTTTTCAAATACCTGAGCAATTTTTTACAACCTGGTGTGAAACTGTGGTGTGCTATGTGAGCAAAACTGGAGGACAAACCACAGTTCACTTTTAAGTTGTTAGTTTTGGGGTTTGGTTTGGTTTGGTTGTTTGTTGTTTAGTTTTTGGTTTGGGTTTTTTTGGTTGCAGCCACTTATGTGTTCTTGAATATAATTTTGTTTCTCTTTCTCTGAAATACTTTAAAAAACCCTCATCATGAGGTTCATGATCCTGCCCAGCTCCATTCAAACTGAGGCAGCCCACCAGTGGATCTCAAACCTGCATTCTTCCTAAGCTGCTGTCAGATGACAAAGATAAACCACTTTTACCAAACAGAACCATTCCAAAGGAACTGGGAGGGAGGACAGTCTGCCCTTGCAGTCATATTATTTTCTTTGACTCTCTTTAAATTACTGCACGTCTGTGTAGAGCACAGAGCCAGTATTCATTATTCCAGGTCTCACAAGAACTTGCTCCTTATGGTGGCAAGTGCTCTTTTGTGCTTCAGAAGGCCCTTTTTTTTATAGCCTAGAGGAGAGGGAGATGAGTCTTCCATGCTAGATCATGTTTCTGTTCTATTGCAGTAGAACATTAGAAGATGAGCTGGGACAGTATGTGTTTCTGCCTAAGCACTGCCCAGATCCTCTTACAGAAAACAAATGGATTTGTCCCATTA